>JAGQDJ010000170.1:0-30524 GCA_022885665.1 Triops longicaudatus | reverse complement strand
CCCCCCCCCCCCCCGCCCCCCGTACAAAAATTTTCCTGTTACAACCTGGAGTATTCCACTGGTTATCTGCCGGTTAACGGCGGCCATTTGAGACTTCTGGTAACTGACGGTTAATCGCTTGTTAAGATCTACTGTTTACCACCGGTACACCTCAGGCCAACCGCATACAGAATAACCGTAGGTTAACTCACGGTGAATTGCTAGTTAAGACTCACCGTTTACCGACCGTACAACCCAAGTGAACCGACTTCAGTATAACAGTAGTATATTGTAGTAACCTGTTATATTGTAGTAACCAACGGTTCAGACATGTACATTTTTCATTTTTTGATTTTGGCTTGATTATATTTGTGCGTTGAAATCATTATTGAGTACAGCAGTAAATATACTTTACATCAATAAGGTTTTCAATACCTAAACAACAAAGTAAAGAATTCCTATGCGTAATGTTGTTTCCTATCTTATATTTTATGCTACGTATATTACAGTAAAGGAAGTGAGCTGGCCCGTATTATCTTGTGGGATTGTGTGGAATGTGACCTGACTTGTATTCACTTACTCCTTAGCTGTGTTTAGTGCTAGAAGCTAACCGGGTGAGGTGAGTCCAACTTGTACTTTGAGACACTGAAGTATCTTACAGAAGGGTAATAGAAAGGTCCAGTCAACGAGTGCGTGTCTTTCTCAAAACATGTCCTCCAAGTTGATGCAGTTGGCAGAAAATATGTGCAGAAGCAAAAGGGAATATAGTGCTCCTAATTACTTTATCTATTAACATGCAATAATTAAGGTTTCAAATGAGCATAAAATTTGAGGTTTCTCGTCCCTTCCCCACAATAAAAATAAAATTTCGGGGGGTAACCCCCCGGATACGGCTTGATAGACCTTGCTGTATAACCTGCGGTTCGTAACTATTTACTGGCGGTTATACAGTGACTATCTCTCAGTCTATCCCTGGTAAACCTTCATAGGAAGGTCTGAAAACCGTCTGTACACCGTCAATATACATTCTGATATCAAGAAGTTTACCGTAATGTTTCAACCGTGTATAGATCGGCGGTTAACAGCTGTCCTAAATTAGCGGTGATTAACATTCGGTTAACCTGCTGTTAACAGTTCAGGGTAGCTGTTTTCAGGTAGTTTATGAATGGTGTGCAGCTGGTTGAACCGATTAAATTTTTTTACGAGCTTGGTTTGAGCTCATTAGGATTGTGTCCAAAGTAAAATTCCATATGAGAACATTTTAAGCTTGCTTCTTTGGAACAAGCAGTTGACAGTGACAATTTTTAGAAAACTGTCACGCTAAGCTGACCAAGTGGTTCATAAGGGAGTCCGGGGTACGCAGTTTTTCACTTCAGGAGACCTGGAGTGCTTAGTTTTAAAGATAGTTAACAATTTCTTGTGTAGTTTGTTAGGTTTTTCATTCTTATTTCTCTGTGATTTTGTTCGGTTTGCATGAAATTTAGGAATATATTTTATATCTTATTTCTCCTGAAGCTTGTCAAAAGTGCTCATCGGGCCCCAACAAAAGGTAGGTTGGGCACTACTGCGACGTAGGTCGGATTTTGCTTCACTACAAACTACATTTTGATTCCGATGCTTTTTAATCAATGTATATATATCTTCTTAACTGTACTAATAATTATTTGGAAAAAAAAATTTAGAAAACAAAGCTGAAAGAATGAAACAAATGCAAATTTTTGCACTCCCTCTATCACGCTGCCAGCCTGCGTCGCTTTTACGTGAAGGCTCCTAACACTGAGAACGCATTTTATTTCGTTTAAACTCTCGTAAATTGTTGATTATAGCTTACTGATAAGACACAAGTCGGTTTTCATGATATTTGAGGGTACCTAACCTGTCAAAAACTCTTTCTGTCCGACCTGCCCCCCTTGCCTTGGTCTAACAAAATTGGATAAAATTAAATACACAAGTAAAAAAAATATGACAATTCAGGGTTAATTTTGTAGCTAGTACTGCAGATTTTCTTGAAACTGTTTGCAAAGCTGTGTTGTGAACTGTTGGTAAAAGCTGCAATAAGTGATTTTCCCAAAGCTCGGAAAACACGTCCGAAAAAGAACAACAATTAAGTGTCACAGTTTCCACAACCGTAACGGTTACTGTAAACGGTTTTCATTCAAACTTAGTAGCGCATTCAGTAGCGCAACGCATGCCTTTTGAATATGCGGTAATTTTGTCAAAATATTTACACTGGGGCTTAGGATATAGTTACAATTGTCCAGCCTAACCCTCATCCAAGGTGCCCTGTTTCCCCTACTCTTCGTTTTTATTACTTAATGAACAACATAACTGATGATAAAATAAAACTAATGTTATTGCTTATGAAGAAATTTTCCAATCTCTATAGGTAAAATACGTAGGGGAAGATGGGACACACAAGTGCGAGAAATTTATGTGGGTACTGTTAGTACTCGGAGCCGCAACATTAGCTCTTTATATGTGTTGGAGTTACTGGGCAAAATGGGAAAGGTCACCGATTCTAACATCTGTCCAATCTACTACCGTCCCGCTAAACGACGTGCCATTCCCCGCGTTAACTATCTGCAACGTAAATAAAGTGTCGCGTTCTCGCTTAGAAGAACTTTTAACTAATCCAAGGTAATATGCCCACGTTTTTGCCTGAAAAATCTTGAAAGCCAAGTTTATTTCGATCTATGTCAAATTGAAAAAAAATCCAATAAAATCTTGAAGCTTAACAGTCAATAGTTTGTCATTACAGTTCTAAAGCTTATGCAAATTTGCAAAATCTGCACACAATGCCTACAATTCATTGTCCATTTTTGGCGCTCTTGCACACGCAGAAAAGAAGTGGCGGTTGAAATTTTTATCCCAAAATTTGATTAATATGATCAAGCCATTCTAGAAGCAAATCTCCTCTTGTGAGATGAAAGAAATAATGAACAACATTATAGATAGCGAGTTCAGTAACTGCAAGATTTCTCCATAAGAGTACACACACGGAGACTGAAAGTTTGCCAATTATAGCCGATTGTACTGTACATAATATCCAATATTTTAATGAATGCTTTTCTTTTCAACGGAAAATGTGGATTTGTCCACAATAGCTGATTATTCGTTACAGCTTTTGTACCTTGTTGCGAGATTTTATTCCAGAGTAAACGAATTTCCTGGATTTTAGCGAAAACAAAGCCTAGAAATCGCGCTCCGCAGATTTTCCCCCAATGCATCGTGAAACTTGTTTACAGTGTGTTTTTGAGAAGAAAAGATACATTTTCCAAAGATTAATTTTTTTCGAGTTAAAAAAATTGCAAGAGGACATTATTTTCAATAACATCATCTCGATATCTAGAAAACAATGACGAAATTTCGCCTAGGATGTCAGTTTTAGGGGGTAGGGCCATTTTAGTCACCACACTAGGAGCTCTTACTGACAGTCGAAACTCATTATAATCAGTAAAAGGGTAATGTTAAGAATGCAACGGTGAGCGGAAGTCTAATTGCGCAACGTGACTCACAGATACAACGGAATCAGCTACGACGATATGAAACTCGCGTTACGGATTATGACCAAACCTGACCTGGCTTTACCCTCCAAGTTTCTTAACAAGGCAAAAGAATTGGCACTTCTTATGCAAAACAACAACATCAATACTACCGAGTTACTGTACATAATGAAAAAGGTATAAAAACTGACGCTCATTTTTAGCACTTTTTTCTCAGTACGCACCATTATTCGATGTGATAAGCATGCAAAATAATTGGACCGATTTCAAAAGGCAATTATCAGACACAGGTTGATGTTCCGGCATTGTATATACAACACTGGAATAATATATAGAAACGATTATTAGACAGCACGCCGTGGAAGTCACTCTTAAGCCGGCCTCAGATAGCCGTTTTCCCGTTCATACAACGGACTTCCGCGTTTCCCAGTTCCGTTCAGAACGCTCACACAGGCAGATGAAATTCGTTGCAGAACACCTCCCACTCGGGGAAGAAAACAAACTGCACGTGGGGTGTTAGATGGGTAGCTTAGAGTAAATAAATACGCTCCGCTTAGGTTGTGCAAACTATACGGGAAAACTACAATTAAAAGTGCATTTGCAATACTATTAACGTGATTTATTAAATTTTAACATGAGTTTTCAATAACTTTTAACGTTTGTTTTGAAACTTATAGATTTTTTAAACTCTGTAGACACAGACTCCTTGCGAGGAGATTTTAGCCGACTGCGTATGGCAAGACGAGCCCATTAACTGTAGTAGCATTTTCATTGGTCGAGCAACTGACGACGGATATTGCTGCTCGTTTAATGCAAAACACGTTAGTGTTTATGTCCCGGAAGTTAACATGACGTATGTCTACAGTCGCCTTTACCTCAATGATAGCAAATAATCCTGAAATTTCAGGGTTTGGGACTATTTTTTTGAAAAGACGAAGGAAGCACTTCTCACGAGCGCAAACCTTGGGAAATTTGAAACAAGCCTGAATGTTACAGACGATTCAGACGTAAATGTGTCAAACACTTCAAATTCAGAGAAGTCAGAGAATTTGTACCAAGCTGTACCAATAGCAGAAATCAAGACAAACCTAGACACTAACAGCGCTGGAGTGTAAATATCTCTTGTGTACATTAAGTACCCTGTGAGATAATGAAATAATTAGGTTTGCGGGCTTGATGGTTGTATTAGACAGCGTTCGTGAGGACTACAGCAGTGTGATGACGACCTTCGATGGTTTCAAAGTGAGTTCTTGAAATTGCGACACACTCCGTTTTTAATTTCCAAAATGCTCCGCGTGTTTGTAAGGTTTTGTTACACGCGAAGGAAGAATTCCCGGACGTCAGTGATCGAGGCTTTATTCTTGGAATTGACAGCGCAGTGAATATAGGAGTCGAGCCTGTCATCATTGAGGCTGACAAAAGCATCGAGTCCGTTCATTTTGGAAAACGCATGTGTTACTATGAAAATGAAACAAAACTTGATTTCTTTGACTCGTACGCAACGTCCAGCTGTATAATGGAATGCGTCACGGAAAAGACCGTGGCACAGCTCGGCTGTCGTCCATATTTCTACCCAGGTATTAGAACCGACAGATAAACAATTATTTTTTTAAGCTTTCGCTTCAGTGTCAAGCGATTTTGAGATTTGTGGCCTAGATAAGTTACCAGATCTGGCCTTAACACTTGGTAAGTTATTATTATTCTAATTACCCTTGAGTATTCCCAATTAAATTGTGGAACCTGTCCTTGTACAGCAAAGGTTCGCGCCAGTCAGGTAAGGCTCAACTTAGCAAATCGCTGTTACTTGTTGACCGCAAAATTTAATAATTTCATCAAGGATAAAGAATGCCCACAATGCTTTCCTGAATGCTCTGAAATCATCTACAAGACCCACATGTCTACGGCCCCTTTTCCTGGTAAAGCATTTCCCGATTCGGCCATGTACCGACGACTGCGCAGCCAATATCGTTACAGTGACAAACTAATGAATGACACAGCTTTCATCAATTACGCCACGTAAAATTCCCGAAGAAGTCTCTTAATTTATACGCTAATGTTTAATTTTTACCGCCAGTAACAACATGGTCCCTCTCACACTGTACTTTCACAATAAAGTGGCTTTTAAATACTCTATGGAAGTTCGATACGCTTGGGAAGATTTTGTCTGTATGTTGTTGTCCTTTTACTTAGAGATTCGCCAATTATTGACGTTTTCCCCTGACATAACTTTAATAATGTCTTGATTTCTTTTATTTTATTTAGCGGCTATGGGCGGATTGCTAGGTTTCGGTCTGGGATTTAGTATTATTGCTTGCTTCGAGATGTTCTACTTCATTTGCTTCCGATGGTGTTTCGACCGCGAACACCGAATACGACCAGGCAGTTCGGCTACTTTAGCTCTCAAGGCTGCGCTTCAGAATCAGCCTCACGCTTTCCATCCAATGCCACGGCAGCAACCTCATCCAGCCCCAGTGATCCCAACACTCCCCGAATCCCCAAAACTGCAATTGCGGCGTCGCCGGTACGCGTACGACGCCTTAGGAGATGATATGTACCCCACGCCACCCTTAAACATTCCCAATGTCATCGTTCAACACGTCCCTGTTCCTATGGCCATGAATCCTATGCCTCTGCCCGCTTTCCAACCCATGTTCATGATGCCAACCCATTTATCCCCTCAGACTATGAACTACAACCCTCCTTACACTCAAAGATAATTTCTTAATACTACCTGTTTCCATACTTACTTATTTTTCTTTTAAATTAATTATCTTAGTGCACAAGCACTACCCTCAAGTTTGTCTAATATCTGTTCCTAAATTACACTACCAAATTTATTCTCCTCCATTTTCATACAACCTTTTCAATTTCAACGTGTGGAAAATTCATAACAAGCAAAAGAGTTTCGCAATAATACACACAAGACAAAAGATGTCAGAGATCCAAAACCGCTTGCAACGAACAACATACACAATAGACTTCTTTACGAAATAAGAGGACGTACTTAATCAGCACAAATTTTAACTGGAAATTTGCTGTGTAATCCAAAAGCTTGAATAAATTTAAAGAAGGTTTACTCGGACCTTCACCACTCATTTAACTGACTGATTTTAAATCTCAACTGAACGATTTATGGCCGACTGAGAGTTATTCTTTGCTCTCAAATGGGTATTTGTAGTGTCATCAACATCGGGAGCTTGTATTTCTTCTTCGCGCTTCGAGTTTCTGCCCAAGTCTCTGTCCTAATAAAAAAATTGCTTTCTGTTAACAATTTATGCCATTTCACCAACGCCTTGGGCAGACAACGCCGACGTCATAAAGGTTACCATATCAACTAACAACATCGCTTTCCTATGTGGAGCCTGAACAATTGGCTTTATGAACCAGCACGTCACCTTGCCGCTACTCTGACTCACCACGACCCTTGCCATCCTAAGTCGGTTTGCAGACCCTGACCGAAACTAATTACTCTTTTAGCAGCCAGGCGTCACCTAACGCAGCAATTGCGCACCTTTTTATTATGACCCTTTTATTAAGAATACCACTACATAGCCCCTGTTCTCACGCCTAAATGAAACATGTATGCAAGTTTTGCGATAATACAAAAGTCACATTGTTAAACAAGTACTCTCTGTACTGAAGCTGAATAATTTATGTCAAGTTTCTTAAAAAGCTGTAAAGATGACGACTACAAAATCACAAATGAAGTTCTATTAAGAATGAGGAAGACGGTAAGACGCTGAACAAGAGTAGTGCAAAAAAGAGTACAATGAGTTTCTCACATTGATTAGGACTACCGTGTGACAATTGGCTACAAAAAGTATTTGCCGGAACAGTCCAGCCTTCTTGTGAATACGATAGCGCACCATGTGTCATATGGTTCTTACTAAAGGATCCGTGGGATGAAACCGTGTAAAGTCTCAGGTCATGGGGGAAACTTTGCACCTGACCCTCGTAACTCACAGTTTAATTGAACATTAAGCCAGTATATATACAATAGGGAGAGCTTGCATCGACGAGAATAAAACTATCAGACTTGAGGGAAAGTGACCACAGTAGCTACCAACATTTGCCAAAAGACGTGAGCTGATAACGGAACAGAAGCCGTCAGATTTTAGTCTAACGGTGTCGGCCGAGTCGAGTGCGATATGCAAAGAGGAAAGAAAAAAACTTCCCAATTGGTTCAGCTCGCCAAAGAATGGTCGGCAAATACTGCGCTGCATGGAGTGAGTTATATCAGTATACTGGATTTTGGAAATCATTTACAATAAATCAAAAGAGATTTCACTGCAACAATCTGCAAAGTAACGGTTTGATCCAAGTCAGCTTAATTACGCCATTACCTCTCCATGGTATTAATGATTCGTATGGACCAAGTTTTCCTGTCTAATTCTAATTTCTCGGAGTCATTTATTAACCTCGTTAGAATCATAAGCTAATGTTGAATAAGTAAATTTCATATTGTTTAAGAACTATCCTACAAACGCTTAGGTAAAATACGTAGGAGAAGACGGGACACACAAGTGCGAGAAAATCATGTGGGTTGTGCTGGTAACTGGGGCTGCAACCTTAGCAGTTTACATGTGTTGGAGTTACTGGGCCAAATGGGATAAATCACCTATTTTAACATCCGTACAATCCACTGCCATTCCTCTGAGTGATGTACCTTTTCCTGCTTTAACTATCTGCAACGTGAACAAAGTGTCTAAGAATCGCTTACAAGAACTGCTAAAAAACACAAGGTAGCGGGTTCGCTCACACAAGACTTCTAATAGTAACCTCAAAAGCTTCAAAATCCTACATATAATGACAGTTACCAGTCATATATGTAAGATTTCCAAGGGAGTCAATCTGAATGTTTCTGAGATATGAGTTTTCTTGTATCTGAGGGCACCTTGCAATCTTTTCCATAATTGCTTCAACACAAAAATAAACAAAACAGCATAAGTATGCACGAGAAAGTCACAGCTTTACGCTACATGCAATAAAGGAAACATTAGCTGGAATGTAAAATACACCTTTAGCATGGTATGGCCTTTGTATTATCTGTGTAAAGTGTAATACAGAAACACGGAAAAGTACCAAATCTATTAAAAGCTTGTTCACGATATTGCTAGGACATTCGAGCCAAAACAAAAAGAGAGACAAAAAAATACTAATTCGATACTTGGAAATATTTTTTTAAAAAGAACTACTCCAGTCCCCACTAACATTACCGACTTAAAAGAGTAAAGTGCTTTTCTTCTACTATTCCCCTCCCCTCGATTTGTTCGTTTCACAAACGCTTCCTTGGATAAAAACTTCACTACACTTACAAGTAAGCCTTCCTGGACATATTCTGGGCCTAATCTAACCTGATCTGACTATTATAACCTAAACAAAACTAACCAAACTGGCCTATCTTTTGCATTAATCTCGCTATAGTTTGAGTAGGCGCGCGGGACTAGATATCTTAAAATTTGTCAAAATGAGTTAAATTAGTTGTATTTTGATATGTTTAGTTAGATTAGGCTAGGCTTAATACGTTAGGTTAGTATTAGTTAGGTTAAGTTTGGTTAGGTCCAAGGTTTGAAACCGTAAAAAATGCCTTAATTTTAAAATTATCGCGACAGTCCCCAGCGGTAGAATACGTCCCGCGAGAAAGGCAGGGCCGCGATACACAAGCCCTAGTTAGGTTAGGAAGGAAAAACTAGGAATCGAGGGAGCGGGGGTAGAAGAAAAGTACCAAGTGTAACTTTTCACAAATTTCACACATTCTATTACCAAAACGCATTCAGACTCACGGCACAATGCTATCCAGTGCTCAAAAAGACACAAGCAAACTGCGCTACGCTTACGCCACCGCTCACTCGCACGAGCCGTGTTCTACGCCATTCTCTCGTGAAAGTTCTGTGGTTCACAGCTGTGGAGTTAGAGTAGAACTTGACAGCCTAACTGCTCTTATCTAGATACTAACACCGTAGAACATGGGTATCCAACCCTAACTCCAGTTCGTTAGCTTTGGTGAACTGGAGAAGCAAATTGGCGAATTGATATTTTTGGATATGTAAAACTAAACTTCCAGACCTTTACTAACAAGCCTGATTAGTCATCCGAAAGATTCATTACTCAGTTTGAGATACATTCCGTAAGCCGGGTGGTCTAACTTTGAAACTTTAATCCAGTTACAAGGTTACGTGTATTGAGCTCAATGCGGGTGGTTGTGTACAAGGCTCACGGTGGTGACTCTACTACTACTAACTCTCTCTTTCCTCTCTCTCGTCTGACCTTACCTAACCTCACCGGGCATACCTGCCCTCGAGGCTAGGTTCTAACCTAGGGCATGCACATGACGTCATACCATGTCCCTTTTTTTTCTTTTGGGGAACATGCATACAATCTTTGGTCACAATTACATGCCTACATAGAATACAGAATCTAGAACACTGTTATTCCTCCCTTCCAAACCTCTTCGGTGGTTTTCGAACGCGGGTCGAACGGCGAAGTGGAATTGGTTCTTGAACTGGCTCGGGCGGCGATGTTGATGCCGATCCTGGCATAACCGCAACTCTTCTTCGTAAAAAACGTCTATTACGTCGGAAAATGCGCCCTGCCGGTGTTTTCACCATGTAATCGCGGTTGCGTCCGACCTCTACAATGACACCTGGTGTGTCCCACCTTTTGGTGACGGGATGTTGAATCAGGACGTGACTTCCAACGTCCAAGTCCCGCAACGTCTGTGCCCGTTCGTCATAATGGGCTTTCCGGATCTCCTTGGTGCGTCGCGCCTTTCTCTCAAGTTGTACCGCTGCCTTCTGCCATTTCGCTTCGAATGAGCGGCGGTGCGCTGGCAGAAGATCACGCACGGGTCTTCCGAAAATCAGCTGGGCTGGGGAAGCTGCACCTTCCTTTGGGGCGTTCCGGAAAAGTAGCAGTGACTTCCCGAACTTGTCCTCGTTGAAGGTTCCTCCCACCCATGCTCCTTCGATGAGCTTTTTCATGCTTTTGACGGTGGTTTCCGCTAGACCATTTGACTGCGGGTAGTGTGGCGAAGATGTACTTTGCGCAATACCCCAATCACTCAGGAATTTCCTGAATTCTGCGCTGGTAAACTGGGGCCTGTTGTCTGAGAAGACTTTTACCGGCGCTCCAGGTCCGTAAACGAAAAAGCGACGAACTGCGTCGACGACTTTTCGCGCAGAAGTGTTTTTGTTTGCAAACGCGGCTACATGTGGCCATCCACTGAACTGGTCCACCATGACAAGAAAGTCTCTTCCCCTGATCGTTGCCAGGTCCGCGTGTACAATTTCGAACGGCCGTGTCGCTGGTTCGTGGTGACGCATTGGCTCAGCAGGAAGTGACGGTAAGTTTTGCGTGCATGTGACGCAGGATCGTGCGGCATTTGCTATGTCCACGTCCATATTTGGCCAGTATAAGGTTTGACGCGCGCGTTGCCTTAGCTTCGTAGCACCTTGGTGCATTTGGATTAAGTCCTTCAGCAACTCCTTGCGGCAAGCTGCAGGTACCACTATTCTTGGTCCCATGACCAACATGCCGTCTTCTTCGTCAATTGCCAAAGAACTCCTTATACTCCAAAACGGTCGCAATTCTTGAGGTAAGTTGCATTTATCGTTAGGAAAGCCGTTTAGGACTGTTTTGCGGAGCTCCTGAAGCACGGGATCTGCATCCGCTGCCTTTTTAATCTTCTCCAGGATTGGATCTACAACGGCCTCTGGATTCCCAACGGTCTCGATTATTGCAATCCGTGCTTGAAATGTTGGTGGTCCTTCGCCTAGTTGGTCTTCAACCGTCGGTTTGTCAACTGGCGCCCGCGATAACGCGTCTGCGTCGCGGTTTTCTTTTCCAGGTACCCATTTGGCTACAAAGGAGTACCTCTGCATTTTGAGTCTCAGCCGTAGAATTGTCGAGCTTGTCTAGAGTTTGGTCGTTCAGGATTGGCACCAATGGCTTGTGATCGGTGACAACCACGAAGGTGTGAAGTCCTTCGAGGAATTGACGACACTTTTGCATGGCCCACGCCGCTCCCAAACACTCTAGCTCGATCATTGCATACCGCTTCTCGGCTTCAGACAAAAATCGCGATCCTGCTTGGACCATTGTCCAGCCTCGCATTGGGACTTCTTGCTTCAAAATGAAACCCAGACCATGCAGCCTTGAGGCGTCGACGTGCAGGGCTGTTGGTCTGGACGGGTCGTAGAAGGCAAGCTCTTCAACGTGTGATAGCTGCTCTTTTGCCCGGTTGAATGCCTCTTCATGCGTAGTGGTCCACTCGAAGATGCGGTCTTTCTTTAAGAGTGACGACAGCGGGATGAGGGCTTCTGCTAGGTTTTTCGAGAAGTTTCCCACTTGTTGGCACAGCCCGTTAAAAGCTCGAACATCTGTTATATTCTTAGGCGTTGGGAACTGCCTAATTGACCTGGTTAGCTCGGGATCGGGCTTGAATCCGCTGCTACTAAGCATAAAGCCACCAAACTTCGCTTCCGGTTTAGCGAACTGGATTTTCGTGACATTCAGAGCTATGCTGTTTTCTGCCGCTTTTTGGAACAGCTTCCGAACCAATTGCAGGTGACTCTCGTAGTCGGCTGAGAAGACGACGATGTCTTCCACTACACGCCGGCTTTGAGGGAGGCTGTCAAAAACTTCCTAAGTCAAGTCAAGAGTATGTATTGTATTCCTCTAAGTCAAGAGTGGGTGGCGTACCATATGGCTTAAATGGCTTAGCTTCCATTTTGGTAGCGACTGGTTGTCCAAGTTTCGCACTTTTTCTGACTGCTTGCGTTTAAATCACAAAACTACACTTAACTGAACTATGTAGGTGATTGTTTTTTCAAACCGACTGGTATAGCTTTTAAACCGACTGGTATGGCTTTTAAACCGACTGCGCCATGGTCTAACTTTGAAACTTTAATCCAGTTACAAGGTTACGTGTATTGAGCTCAATGCGGGTGGTTGTGTACAAGGCTCACGGTGGTGACTCTACTACTACTAACTCTCTCTTTCCTCTCTCTCGTCTGACCTTACCTAACCTCACCGGGCATACCTGCCCTCGAGGCTAGGTTCTAACCTAGGGCATGCACATGACGTCATACCACCGGGGTTATTCTGAACACGTGGTGCAACGAAATATTTTATAGGTAACCGTAGGCCATCAACGACGCAACCCTATTGCTTGTCAACTACCCAATACAAAGCAACAAATAAATGGTTGCCAGATTCAGCGATAAATAGGGTTTTTAGGATACCAAGTTTGTTTTTCATCACATTTTCTGGAAACAAGAATTTGAATATTCCATCGACCAGACTTTTTTTTACGCAATTCTACTTTATTTACTCTTTTTTTAATTATTTTCACTGCTGAAAATATCTAGGGCTCCATTTTTTCCGCGAAGTTACTTCATCGACCAGCCTTTCTGCTATCTAAATCAAAGCATAGTTATATCGTTCTGCCTCCAGGCAAACTCGATGTTACAATTACACAGTGAACTCTGACCCTTTTTCTGTGGTATGGGTGAAGGCTGTTCAAAGGCTAGCGAGTGTTTCCTAATAAGAGGAGCGAGGTGAGGTCAGAGAGGATTGGACTTGCGAATAAAAACGCATGAAAGCTCAACTAAAAAAATGAAAACAATGTGGACACACAAGATTCAAGCAAACCGTAGGAAGTGCAAGCAAGTTCGAATGTGTGAAGAAATGAAAGTTTTAAGGCGTTTGTACCTCTTTTCTACCGATCCCTTTTCATGATTTTCCCCCTAAAATAACTGAAGTCATTTTCTATAAAGACAGTAGTCAATTATGATACACCAAAAAATAAGGACTAAGTTCACCACTGCGCTTTTTCTTCAAAAACGTTGGAGTTAATAAAACATAATCATAACTTTTGAAAGGAAAAGATTTTAAGTAAAAACTGTGCCAAAGTACGCAACTCTCCCCAATTTCCCATGAAATGTGTGCATAAATAAAAGGAGTCACGTTAAATTAAAGTACATAAAAGTTAATTCTAAAGCTTGTTCATTTTTTATCTGAGTTTGACGAATGTGAAGGATTTTATAAGGAGTTGGCAAATTAGGACTCTATTCTACCAACATGTTGGCGAATCTAGAAAAAAAGTTGGACACCCTTGCTCTAAGGTGTATAGAAAAATAACAAACCACGGTACGCTAAAGCCGCGGTACTGGTAACAATAATGTTTCCAATTAGTAAGGCAAGGCTGCTGATCAGGGAACTTTCACGAAAAATAAAGTTGGCCACAACTTTTTCGAAATTGTACATTTAAATTACAAGTCACTGAACAACTGTCAATTAAGTTGGGTAACGCAGGTACCACAACATTAAGTACGACGATATGATGCTCGCGTTCCGAATTATGACCAAACCTGACCTGGCTTTACCTTCTAAATTCCTGAATGAGACGATTTACTTAGCGAATCTGATGAAAGAGAAGAACATAAATACCACAGAGCTGCTATACATCATGAAAAAGGTACGAAAACTAACATAAGTACCAAATTTTGAACAATGCTTTGAGACGTAAACGTCTGTACCGGTTTCCAATACAACAAACTTTATCCGTTCCCCCGCGGTGTTCGTTGTACCAGTGTTCAATATATGAGACACCTTTTCCCATATGTTATCACAAATTTAGTAGAGCACATTGAGCTCTTATAATCTTCCATAAACAATTATTAACTATAGACGCAAACTCCTTGCGAAGATATGTTGGCAGATTGCTTGTGGCAGGACGAACCAATTAATTGTACTGAAATGTTTATTGGTCGAGCCACTGATGACGGTTACTGCTGCACATTTAATGCACAGAATGTAAGTGTCTACGTCCCAGAAGTTAACTTGACGTAAGCTCCAATGTAATCTTATATCGCGTGGTCGATGAAAACTCTTTGGTTTCTAAGGGTTTGGGATGATTTCTTTCGACAGCCCACGGCTGATTTTCGCAGTAGTGGGGGTCTTTGGGATTACAAAACAACCATAGATATTACTGACAGTGCAGACGCCAGCTCATCAAATATTACTGGTGAAGAGGAGTCTGAGGATCTGAGACAGATTGCACCCCTCGAAAAAAGCAAGAAAAGCTTCGATGCCAACAGCTCCGGAATGTAATAAGTTTGCTCACTGGATGTGTTACTTTTTCAAATAAATTCGTTTTAGATAAATGTTACAGTTTATTCAAGTTATTATACTAAAATTCCCTAAGCTTATATTTGTCAAATAGATTTGCCGGTTTGACTGTCGTCCTAGACAGCTTTCGTGCCGACTACAGTAGTTTGACGACCAACTTTGACGGCTTCAAAGTACGTTTCTCATAGTACACCTATAATTACTTAAGAGAGAAAAACTATTCTAAAAAAAAACTATTTAAAATGTACCTTTTAGATTTTACTACATGCAAAGGAAGAATTTCCGGACGTCAGTGATCGCGGTTTTATATTAGGAGTCGACAGCTCAGTGAATGTAGGAGTAGAGCCGATTCTCATTGAAGCGGATAAAAGCATCGAATCAGTTCGTTTAAACAAACGCTTGTGTTACTATGACAAAGAAGTGGAACTCAAATACTTTGAGAAGTACGCAACTTCCAACTGTATCATGGAATGCATCACGGATAAAGCTATAAAAGAATTTGGTTGTAGACCATATTTCTACCCAGGTATCAGAATTAATACCGACAAAATAATGCAATCAGTACACAGTAGCTATCCATAAGCTTGAGGAATTCAGTTACTTCCTGGCTGACTTCCGCCAAAGTACACTTTTGTTCACACTTTCCTGCTCTTTTCTCGTGTTATTAACTTAAAATATTAAGCATAGTGTTCTGTTTTCATATGTCGGCTTCAGTGCCGAGCCACTTAGTGGTTTGCGGTTTAGAGGAGCTACCGAAATTGGCTGAACTGCTTAGTGAGTTTTTACATTTACTACTGTATATTAATCTACAGCGTTCAATTCATGTTTCAAAACCTATTATTCCCATGAAAGGAAGCGTTCGCGCCAATCAGGTAAGATTCATTCTAACAATCCCTCCAACCCAGAGAATACAACTTCGATGGCATTATTTAAGGATAAAAATTGCCCGAAATGCTTCCCGGAATGTAGCGAAATTATTTACAAGGCCCACATTTCGACGGCCCCTTTCCCTGGTAAAGCATTCAATGGATCGGCCCTGTACCGTCGCTTACGAAATCAAAGTCGTTATAGTCAAGACAAAATGAACGACACGGCCTTTATCGATTACGCCACGTAATATCTGCAATAAAATATCCTTGGTGTTTCTTCATATGTTTATTCAAAAGGAACAACATGGTTCCCGTCACACTGTACTTTCATGACAAAGTGGCAATGAAATTCTCCATGGAAGTTCGCTACGCTTGGGAAGATTTTGTCTGTATGTTATTGTCCTTTTACCTAGAGATTCGCCAATTATTGATGTTTTCCTCTGACATAACTTTAACAATGTCTTGATTTTTTCTATTTTATTTAGCGGCTATGGGTGGCTTACTAGGTTTTGGTCTGGGATTTAGTATTATTGCCTGCTTCGAGATGTTCTATTTCGTTTGCTTCCGCTGGTGTTTCGACCGCGAACACCGAATACGACCAGGCAGCTCTGCTACTTTAGCGCTCAAGGCTGCGCTACAGAATCAGCCTCATATTTTTCACCCATTGCCCCAACAGCAACCCCATCGAGCCTCTATTACCCCAATGCTCCCTGAATCCCCTAAACTACACTTGCGGCGGCGGCGGTATACTTACGACATCTTAGGTGATGATATCTACCGACCGCCGCCTATAAACATTCCGAATGTCATGGTTCAACATGTCCCCGTCCCTGTGGCCATTAACTCTACGCCTATGCCCGCTTTTCAACCCATGTTCATGATGCCAACGCATCATGAACGCATCATGCACCCTCAGACTATGAATTACTACCCTAGTTACACTCAGAAATAACTCCACAATTTTCATATTTTCGTCATTACCTGGTTTTTTTCCACAACCGACATTCACACGATCATCACCTCACATTTACATACTACTCTCGGTACACTTAAGCTTCTAATTCCCCCACCCTTATTCGAACAGCTAATAATTGTAATCATCAACCGAATGCCATTTGAGCTCTAACGCATCTGAAATAAGTGACATAAGCAAACTAAGATTCAGAAATCCCCAACATTAGCTTTACGTGCTGAACACCAGTTCTAAAAATAAGACATATGACTCGACGACCAGAACAGAAATTTCGCACAAAATGGCTGAGTTACCCGGATGTTTCAAACAAACATTGAAAAGACTAAGAGGAGTTCCCGCTTCTAAGATGATATACCAGTTACGTAGAGTTTCTCTGCAGGTTCTAAGAATCTTGTCAAGTCCCATTACCTCAGCCTTAAATAAACAGGAGAAAAAAGGGGGATAATCCCGACACCGTACCGCGTCAGACCAAACAGAACCTGAAATATCTAGGAAAACAGCGCAAGTCTGTGTTTCTACCGGAAAGGAAAACACAAAATACCTTGGCACAAAGCAGGAAACTCCTTTGAAAACCCCAATCTCCACTAAATAAGCCGCACAATTCTCAACCCTTCTGTGCTGTCGGGGTGTTTTATCAAAACCGCAATTTCCCATGTAAGAAAACTGTCCTATTTTGCGCACACTACGTCCTTCAATATGCATCGCAGTGTGCATCTGTAAGAATGATGGAATCTCCCAGACAAAGTTTTCGTCATACGTATACCCTACCAACAAAAAGAAATTACAAGACCTTTAGCTTTCTATTTCCGAGGCTCTCTTGTCTAGTTATTTGTTTAGAACACTCATGTGTACGTAACCCCAGTATAGCAAGGAACCTTTCGCAAAGGGCGGCAACTCAACACATATGGAAAATCCCCAGTCTCCCAAGAACAGACGCATATAAACCACCGATGCTGCTCTACGGCCACCGTCATTAGCGGCCCATCTGCCAGTTCCATACCATTCCACAAGTGAAGTATCCTGTGCAAATTCAAGAGAATTCCTCGACATTTTCGCAGTTAACTAGTCAAGCCCTTCAATACCTTTTATTACAATTAACTAGTCGAAGCCCATCACCATGTGCGTGAAAGCCCATTCCTTTTCAAACTCCATTTTCGTCATCTTCGTTAGTTTGTGTAGCATATCGCTTGCCCACGGTCGTACATTATCAAATTCCTTACCGTCCGGTGATCCCTTCAATCCGGAAAATTTCGTAAGATTTGAATCCAAAACTCCACTTTATGTACTATAAAAGTTTTACTTTCCAGATACTAGGTGCATATGGCAATGTGACAAACTTAGAGAGTCTGGTTTTGCAATTAATTGACACTACTGGGCCCCAAGTCTGTCTCTCGCCCGTAAGCAAAGCTGTCATGCGAGGGTTCTGGAGGAAAAACAGTCCCCACGACGACGAGCTGGTAATATAAACACTGCAGGACAATGCTTTTAAAAAGATGGCATTTCATTATAATGTTGTATATTGTTACAGAATGCTTCCAAAGCACTACGAGCGAGATGTTACAAGGAATATCCTAACGCATTCTTCCCTACCGTAGGACAAACCAGCCCGCCTACCAACATAATTATCAGAAATGGTACTACAGGAGTTCAAAGAAAATGAGTACATGAATGTCCGGCTGTCTTTTCCACTAGTGGGTGGGGCATGGTAGTTTGCACTTTAGCTCACAGAGTAAACTCTGTGCTCCGGCTGGATCAAAGTTGTCGAGATATCTTGTACTCGTTTTTAAACTGGAAACGGACTACCAAAATTACAGAATAATATAACGAAATGGGTGTATTTTACAGGAAAAAGTGGAAAAGCCATTAAGAATGTGAAAAACAATCAAGAAAATTCCGTTTTGCAGCCCGATGCGGATACGCTACAAAAAGCCAACGAAATTCTCAAAGATAAATCTGCAGACTGCAAACCCCGCAAAATCTCCGTTGAAATACCCAGAGATCCAAATCCCATGATCCGATTGATGCCAGGCTGCGCTCTAGTTGAAAGATGTGGGGGTTGCTGCAAACACGAAGCTTTAGAATGTGTTCCTGATCCTAATGGCGTCACTATGGTCCGCAAAAAGGTAGTTTTATTTAGTTTTTGTTTTACGCAAATTAACCTAGCTTATCATCGATAGGTCGTTGCTATGAGCACCACTGCCTCACAAATGACTATTAAACAGGTTTCTATCGAGAAACATAGCAAGTGCCGTTGCGAGTGTAAAATTAAAGCGCAGCATTGCAATGAACGCCAAAGCTACGACGCAAAAAACTGTCGCTGCAATTGTCGCACAGACGAAAATGGGAAGCCTATCAAAGGTCGCCCGACTTGCTCTGGACCGCTTTATTGGGATGATGCTACTTGCCGATGTCGTTGTCCACCTTCCTTAGTCACGGAATGCTCGACGGGTTCTTACTACGACACTCAAATGTGCAGGTAATGCGAACAAAAAAGATGTAAGAAGCTGCTAAGTCCTTTTCACGACCTTCGATTACTTTTCCACTAGCTTGGAATTCAGACACTTTTTCATTAAAATTTACTCCAACAGGTGTGTTACTGCTGACGATATTCTAGTGCTACGGAGTATGCCGCTCAAACCTTAAAATCTACTTAACTTAGTTCTACTTTTCATTTACTGAATTTTCAACCTTGTATTGATTTTGAATCGGTTTTTAATACATGCTAAACAAAGAATTATGTAAAAACGTAATGCAAAACTTAACAGAAGAGATGCTAAATGTTTTGGCGCTTCTGGGAACCATAGGAGGTCCTTATACCCATCCTAATAGTTTACCAGCGAAGGCAGCAGACGATCCCAACATAGCAAATAAACCCAAATAGCCGAATCCTCCTTGCATGCGCTTACGTGGATCTATGAATAGAAACACGTTGCTTGAAGTGGAAGTCCGGGATATTCCCTGGTTTATAAATAAGACCCTAAATGAAGTCATGATTTATTTACCGCCTGTGTAGTATCCTAGAGAATAGGCAACTCGCCCTGCCAAATAAACAGCACCGCCCAAAGCGCTGACCAGTGGATATTGCAAACCGCCAGTGAATAAGAGCATAAGGAATTGTGGGTAATTTTCTAGACTAAATATACACGACGTTTAGACAAGACAAGTGAACCTTTGGAGTTAACTCACGTGTTTTGATGAGCCCGTTGGTAGCAGTTGAAAAGATTGTTATCGTTGCTATACATGGTTGGGTAGTTGATACCGAACTTCTTGCGCATTTTGCCAACCTTTACAGAATGCATAACAGCGTCACTTGGTTTATCTGGCAATAGATAGAATTTTCATGTAAATTTACCTGCATCGCCTGCCATGTCAGCATAAAGGCTGAGGCAATGCCCACAAGGACGACGTATCCGTATTGAGCTGGGATCGTCACAGATACCATCGTTTCTGCAGCCGGAGGTACGAAACGACTGAAACTACACAAGATTCGAAAAGTGAATCAAGCTTAGCTTTACGCACTGCGTGCTAACTACAATCTGAAATGGTGAATGATAAGCACTAGTACGGTGCTGAAAGCCGCAACCAGGAATGACCTTGGAATGTAACAGAAGGAACATTTGTGCAAGTCATGCTGACGAAGGATACCCCTAACTTGGTGTTACTAGAATCAGACATACGGCTATAATGACGAACTCGAATCTCTCAACTTGTATGCATAATTATAAACACAATATCCTGTAACGTGTATGACACCTTTGTGATGCCTTTGCTCTTCCTGTGTAAAATAACTGACTAGCCAACGATAAATTCTTATGGTTTTTGGATTGACCAAAGTGTTTGTGAATCACTCAAAATCAAATTTCACAAACACTAACTCTCCCATTAAGAAATATTAAGAACATTTTTACTTGCTATAGTTAAGGTAGCTAAGTCCGATTTGTTTACTAACACAGGTCTGAATCAACAGCAAGATGTGAATGGAAATCAGATTGACATACCAGGGTCTTCGACAAACAGCGCACGTTGCGCAAACTCATATTTACCTTGTCATAGTTTTCCAAATAGTTGCGACACGCTGTAAATTTCCGGTGCACTATTGATGTAAATAATTTCGCGAAAACGTCCGACTTGCGTTGCGGAGATTTGCAGAGTAGTTGAGTGATTAGCGAAAAAGAATCGATACTTCTAGCAATATCGAAGAGCGCCAGATTTAAGCTCCTAGCCTTGCTTGCGAAGTCAGATTGTAACTTCTATGCCAGCGGGGTACCCAACCCTTTTCCATAATTCCCCAACGTTGTTGGGGAATAGGACTCAAAATTCATCTACACTTCGAAAATTCTTCCAAATCACCAAAACCATAAAAAACGGAAAAGCTGTTTCACTAATTTCAAAAAGGGGAAAACAGTTGAGTACTGTAAGCCTATGCGAGTCATCGGTAAACATTTAACGATGATCGCACAAAACTAGTTTTTTACCTTAGGCTAGCTTCTGCGAGTGCTTAAAGTACTTTTCTTTTTCTTGTGTTTCTGTTTGCAACGGAGAACTAGTTTTAACATCCCGTTTACTAAATCTAGAGCAAAACTAAATTAGCAAATATTTGTTATTATTATTTTTCATGGAGCAGAAAATGCATTTGTATTGTCGATTCACTGGGTCCGCGCACAGTAAATTTTCCGATGGAAACATATCTCATAAAATGTTTCCGTCGAAGTATAGGCATACCGTAACGAGCGCAAGGGTACCCACAACGTGTTCTCTTCCTGGCGGACGGAGCGGGTCGTCCATCACCCATCGACTTTCTGGAAATGGTCATGGCAGACATCCTTTATCAATAAACGTTTTAAGCATTATACGGAAGCTGACGACATTCTTAGCTCAAACAATTCACACTGGGTATTATAACCAGCTTTACAAAAACAAATTTAGCACAAAAACAGCTTCAAAATCCGCTGGAAGTAGACAAACGAGTGAAATTTACAAGTGCTATCCGCTTAAGTCAAGGGGCTCGGGGCTGGACAAAAAAAATCGTGTTACGCGGAGTTCTGTCTTATCAGGACTTGTCTTTGTATGAGGACAAACCAGCTTTCAATACATTCACTTTTTCACCCGTATTTCCTTCACCGTTAGCAGCGCTGTACTAAATACTGCGATCAAGAAATGCGAAACGTGAAAAGGCGTGAAAGACGAAAGAGGTCATGAAAAGCGTTACGTCAGAACATAAGCACATTTTCATTTTTTAATGGAAATTCTCGGCTCCAACTATGAGGGAGTAGTGTTCGCCCTGGACTTCAGCTTATCCGAAGTCATTTGCCACTGCAAGATACAATTGCAGCTATGAATTTTTCAAGCAAAGCCAATATTCGAGTTAGACGATTTCGCCGAAACCAAACTTAGTTTCACTGGGTTAAAAGACATAAACACAGGACCGTAAGTTTCCGTTCGAGCAAAGCTGGTTTTCGTCTATACAAGTTCACTTAAATGGAGGGTACTACACTTAAAAAAAAAAAAAAAAAAAAAAAAAAAAAAACGTAAAGAATTGACAACGAGCATTAGCTCCGCCTTTGTTCATACTTCAACAAATCCGTCGTACTTCTCATACTTTCCGGTTTTCTTGAAGCAATACCAGATTAGTCTTTAACGAAATGGTGCAGATGCGGACTACCATGAAATATAGTATATTTTATCCTCGAAGACTGGAAAACGAAAAAGCATACTAGAAATTATCAATAAATATACTTTCTTCAGTTACGTAACTAATATGGCTCTTGGATAAGAGTGACTAGACATTTCGGTACGTTTATTTTTCAGGAAGCATGTAACTTCGACGATTCAAACGTTTTCCCAAGTTCCCTTTCGCATTCGCGACACCACCCCTCATGGCAATAACCTGAAACGAACGTTTACGTTTCGTTTTCGCCGGCTACAAGGCTTTTGGGCAAATCTTCCAGTCGTAGCCGAACGAAGGTTGACTTAGCATGAGTCCTCCCCACGAATATGTGGATAAATCTGAGCAGCCTAAAGTGGCTGGTGTCCCGGTAACTTATGGCGACTTGACGGCACTTCATCACAAGGTAAGTGTGCTTTTCTATGTGCGACAGCTTCGATATTCTCATTATTAGGAACTTGAGTTCTTGGACTATGCCGCCCAGCTTTGCAAACCTGAGAATATACACGTATGTGATGGCAGCGAAAACGAGAGTAAGATACTTCTACGAACGCTGCAGGAACAAGGCGTAATTTGTGACATACCAAAATATGAACACTGGTAAATTTTCCCCTTGTCACTGGAATATTATGTTATTTGTGTCATATAATTATTACGCTTTTCGAAAGAAAAGTTGGCTTGCCAGGACAGATCCTGCTGACGTAGCTCGCGTTGAGAGCAAAACTTTTATTTGTACACCCAACAAACGCGACTCCGTGCCCATTCCCAAAGAAGGGATCAAAGGTCAGTTGGGTAACTGGATGTCCCCGTCGGAGTTGGATGCTGCTGTAGAAGAAAGGTTTCCTGGTTGTATGCGAGGCAAGTCCATTCAGAACTGTCATGTAGTATGGGAGTAACTTTTCGCTTAGGCCGTACTCTGTATTTAATGGGCTACTCCATGGGTCCGATTGGTTCTCCGCTGTCCAAGATTGGCATTCAGATCACTGACTCACCCTATGTAGTTCTCTGCATGCGGATTATGACTCGTATGGGACGACGAGTGTTAGACGTCCTAGGTGACGATGATTTCGTCCGTTGCCTTCATTCTGTAGGAGCACCGTTACCTTTACAAAAACCGCTGGTTAATAATTGGCCATGTAATCCTGAAAAAACAATCGTGGCTCACAAGTGCGTAATTTCAATGTATTAAACGTGCTACAAGTCAATATGCGTGGACGTACCTCTCTTTAGGACCCTTACCAACGATATCATTTCTTTCGGAAGCGGTTATGGGGGGAATTCGTTGCTGGGAAAGAAATGTTTTTCGTTACGCATCGGATCCGCAATCGCTCGTCGTGAAGGTTGGCTTGCAGAACACATGTTGGTAAGATTCTACATCAGCATTCGGAATCTTCTGTTGCATTTGTTTATAGTTTTGTTATTATTATTATTATTTTTTTAGATAGTCGGAATCACCAACCCAGCAGGCAAGAAGAAGTATATTGCTGGTGCGTTTCCTAGCGCCTGCGGCAAGACCAACTTGGCCATGTTGACACCCACTTTGCCCGGTTATAAGGTGGAATGCGTAGGTGACGACATAGCTTGGATGCACTTCGACCAAGAAGGCAGGTTGAGAGCCATCAACCCTGAGAATGGATTTTTTGGTGTTTGTCCCGGAACTAATTATAAGACCAATCCTGTGGCAATGGAAACCATGAAGAAGAATACTGTTTTTACCAACGTAGCCAGGACCAGCGGCGGGGGCGTTTTTTGGGAGGGTTTAGAAAGCGAATTAAGCCCTGGCGAAAGTATAACCTCTTGGCTTGGGGAGGAAAACTGGACGCCTGAATCTGGACACCCAGCCGCTCATGCTAATGCGCGTTTTTGCGCGCCTGCACGTCAGTGCCCTATCATGGATCCTGCCTGGGAAGATCCTCAAGGTGTTCCAATCGACGCTATTCTTTTTGGTGGACGTCGCCCTAAAGGGGTTCCATTAGTCTACGAGTCTTTAAATTGGAAACACGGTAAGCACCAGTCATTTAAAAGAAGAAAACGAGTATGAGAACTCGTCGATATTGCGAGGGTTCTTCGATGGAGTTAGGGAACGAACGAAGCTCGCAGCGGCCTGTTCAGGCAAAGCGGTGCATCTTGCACTCAAATTTCTGACCTTAAGGAGACATTTCTCATAATATTTCATTTGTTGCATATGCGGCGTCAAACGTTGAATGCGAAGGAGTTTTCGTAGGAGCTTCAGTATCATCCGAGGCGACGGCTGCTGCGGAGTATAAGGTGATGATACTTTTCAAGTATTTTGTTTTAATTTTCTATACCGTGCATTATTTCTGCATTGAATTCTAAAACAAACATTTTAATTTGTACTGTCCAAATTTGACATTACATTGAATTCTGTACGATTTAATCTTAAGGGAGTTTGGAGAACAGTATATTAATTAAATTTAACTTCTAGAGAGGAACAGTGATGCACGATCCCTTTTCAGCACGTCCCTTTCTGAGCTACAATGCTGGCCATTATTTTGCCCATTGGCTGAGCATGGAACAAGCCGGACGACAAATGCCTAAAATTTTCCACGTTAATTGGTTCTTAAGAGACTCCGACGTACCTTGATAACCGTTTAATTTTAATTTTAAGAGACTAATATTCAATTTTAGGGGCTTTTCATATGGCCAGGTTTTGGCGATAATATCCGAGTCCTGGACTGGATTATGCGCCGTTGTGATGGAGAGGACATAGCCAAGCCGTCAGCTGTTGGTTTAGTACCTAGACCTGGAACTTTACCTTTCGAAGGCTTGGCCCACCCTATTGACGAAGATAAGTTATTTCAGATGTCCAAGGACTTTTGGTTGGATGAAGTCCAAGACATCGAACAATACTTTGATGAGCAGATTGGGGAAGATTTGCCTCAAGACATTCGTGACGAGATTCAGGCTTTAAAAGATCGTATTAATTCTATGCCATAAAAGTTAATTCCATGTGTTCGTTATCCACATTTATTGTCACTGGCGTTTTTCACCGTTTGCAATAAACTTTCACCCTTTAGCGGTTCCGCTTCGTGTGTAAAAGGGAAAGGAAATATACTTTCTAAATAGACAACACCATAACTGTGTTTCTTTAAAAAAAGATAAAAATTTGAGGACGCACAAACGTTAAAATAGTAACAATTTACAGATACAACAAGAGCGGAATGTTTAGATGTGCAGCTTGGTCCCCACTTTTCATGGAGTGGCGAGTTATACATCCTTTTACCCCTCAGGAAATAGATACGATCTGATTATGCAAACAAAAAGAAAAAATGGGTAAAAACGAGTAGTGAATGTCAGCAAACGTTAAAAAAAGTCCAATTTAAAGGGTGTCCTGGATACGGGAACGGAGTTTGTCTAATTCTTCTCTAATGGCGTTGGGTAAATCGTGACCAAACTGTTCGGTGAAATAATGGTCCAAATTGCTAACCTCTTCTTGCCAGAAATCTTTAGGAAGTTCGAACAAGGCGTTCAGGTCGATTTTCTCCTTCAAGCCTTCTACGTTGAGGGTGCCAGGTTTGGGAACGTAGCCAACAGCAGTTTTCTGTGCAATATCGGCTCCCTCGCAACGCTTTAGGATCCAATCCAAGGCGCGAATGTTTTCTCCAAAACCTGGCCACAAGAATTTGCCCTACAACCAAAAAATTAGTTAATGTTAAATCTCATTTTGCCGTATTTATTCTTACGTCAGCGTCTCGCCTGAACCAGTTCACGTGGAAAATTTTGGGCATTTTCCTACCAGGCTTCTCCATACTGAGCCAGTGATCCAAGTAATGACCAGCGTTGTAACCGAAGAACGGCCTCATCGCAAACGGATCATGCATAATTTGTTTTCCCTAAATATACAAAATTAACACGTTAGAAAAGTATAATTCTGGTTTGTTAATCAACATGACAAGTAAACAAATAAGTCATCAATCGAAATAATGTCGTACTTTATATTCAGCTGCGGCGGTAGCTTCGGAAGACACTGAAGCTCCGGTAAAAACTCCATGCTTCCAGTCGAAGCATTCAAAAACTAGAGGCACACCACGTGGTCTGCGGCCTCCGAAAAGGATGGCATCAATGGGCACGCCTCTGGGATCTTCCCAAGCGGGGTCGATGATAGGACATTGGGATGCAGGGCTACAGAATCTAGAATTGGGATGCGCTGATGGTTTACTGGAGGCTTTTGTCCAGTTCTCTTCGCCTAACCAGGATGTTATCTTGACGTCAGGGGACACTTCCTTCTCAAGCCCTTCCCAGAACACGCCTCCGTCACTGGTCTTGGCAACGTTGGTGAAGATAGTGTTTTCTTGGATGGTGGCCATGGCGTTAGGATTGGTGGCGTGATTCGTTCCTATTAGCGAAGCACAAGGTGTAACAGGGACGTACGTGACTAGGCAAATTTTGAGGAATAAGAAAGTCAACAACAAATACCTGGCGCGACGCCAAAGAACCCGTTTTCAGGATTAATTGCTCGTAGACGGCCTTCTTCGTCAAAACGCATCCACGCAATATCATCCCCGACACATTCAACTTTGTAGCCAGGTAAAGTAGGCGTCAGCATAGCCAAGTTGGTCTTGCCACAAGCACTAGGGAAAGCTGCCGCAACGTAAAATTTCTTGCCCGCTGGATTAGTAATCCCGACGATCTAACATTGCAATAGAAAATAAATGGATACAATAAAAACTTAATCAACGTAAGATACAGCACTAAGAATTTACGAAAGCTTTGGTAAAAAGTGAAAACAAACATGCAATTTACAATACTTGGTAAGAAGAAACAAGTCGACAATACTATCTACTAATTCAAGAACGTGGTGTTTGAATTAACAAAGAGATGAGTGATTCGTCCACTAGAGGAAATATAAAAAATAAACACACGAAGAGACGTACCAACATGTGTTCGGCAAGCCAGCCCTCTCGTTTTGCGATGGTGGATCCAATTCGCAAAGCGAAACATTTTTTGCCCAAAAGGGAGTTGCCTCCATATCCGCTGCCAAAGGAAACAATTTCGTTGTGTTGAGGGTATTGCGCAATGATCGTTTTATCAGGATTGCAAGGCCAGTGGTTCACCAAAGGTCGCTGCAGAGGCAAAGGGGCGCCCACGGAGTGAAGACAACGAACGAAGTCACCCTCTCCGAGGACATCGAGGACTTTCTTGCCCATTCGGGTCATCACCCGCATGGAAGCTACCACATAGGGCGAATCCGTGACTTCCACTCCAATCTTAGACAACGGTGAGCCTACTGGGCCCATGCTAAACGGAATCACGTACATTGTCCGTCCTGTGCATAAAACGGTGTGATTAACAACTCATTAATTAATTTTCATGTCCTTTTTTAAGAGGCATGTAACTAACCTTTCATGCAACCCGGAAAGCGATCCTGAATCTCTTTCTTCAAATCTTCCGGTGCGATCCAGTTGCCAAGTTGACCTTTAGCACCTTCGCGAGCTTGAGGAACAGCTTCGCGACGAGTGGGTGTGGCTACGAATGTCCTACTCTCCACTCGAGCTACGTCAGCTGGATCCGTATGGGCCAACCAGCTACACACATTTCAGCATTAATTATTTATTTATTCAAACCAAAGTATTCCGAGACGCCGTAAAGACATGCCATTAAAACTTACAGAAAATAGAAAGGATAAAGAAAAAATAGGAAAAAAACAAACAAAACATTCATAAAACCGAAAAATTACGGACGAAAAATGAAACACCAAGTTTAATAACGTACTAGAAACTTCCTCGTCATTAATATTTTTAAAAGTAATGAAGTGATGTCTTTCAACACGAAAATGAAGGATTCATCCATATTAAGGTGTTAAAATTTCAATTACCAGTTCTTCATTTTAGGCAGAGGTTCAATCATGCCTTCCTTCTGCATGACGCTCAAAATGTAGTTGTTTTCGTTTTCGGATCCATCGCAAACATGGATCTGGGAGGGTTGGCACAGATTTGCACACTCATCTACGAAGTTGCGCACCTGATATTAAAAAAAAAAAAAAAAAAAAAAAAAAAGTTAAAACTCGAGGAAAAAGACACAAAACAACATCTTAAGATTTACCTTGGAAGACAGGACTCCCAGTTCTGAAACGGAAGACAAGAATCGGTTGTTATTTCCCTGAGACCAACAACTTTTCACAAACGACGATCCTAGGAGGTTTGACCTGAAATTCAACAGAGGAATTAAAATACTAATACGTTGTGTAGCCCGGGAAATTTCAAGGTATTGACACAGGTAAATCGCGAAGCTAGAAAGCGTTCACTACGTCCGTTAAATGTAAACGTTGTATAATTCGGTTGTACGAGTATTGCGTACAGCAAAATGCTATATTACAGCAAAAAGTGTGAAAAAGCTGTTTGCTTTCCTAGATTATGTTAATATATAAAAATATTTACGACTAAATCATAAAAAATAGCCAAAATTAGTAAACTAAAAAAAGGTTCGCTGGAGTGAAAACTATCGTATTCAGTGAACTTTCTATTGAATTATTTCTCAAAGCAAAACTTCTACATGTTCAATAGCCACTTTCAACACACACTTGGCCTTTTATACTTTGAAGTTTTCTGGAATACCTTTCACACTGTTACCGATTATTTCAAGCTCCTTTACCCCTTATGAAGGCAAATCAGCCTCAAGAGGCCTGAGTAGACCTCTTTGATTTTCCCCGAACAGTTTTTTTAGTACATATAAAAACAGATAAAAACGAGTATCAGATTGTTCATTCGAATTATGTTGGACAATGCGCATAACTAGTTTTGCGAAAACTTGCAGCACAATTTGAAATTGTTGGACTGAGTCAAATTAAGTAATAAAGCACAAAATCGCATCAAAATGTGAGATAACGTACTCGGAGCCAATACACGGTACTGCGGCAATCATGGTAAAGGAGAAATGTAATGACACCTCAAATCATTCGAACTTTTCTTAACGAAATGAACAGAGCCATGAACAACTAAGAACATTATCGTTTTTTGACCTAACTTATATACCATGGAAAGAACATTATCCAGTATTTTCTTTCTTGATACCCTTTCTCGTTATTTGGGGTACAATTCTCCCAAAAGGCGAAAGAGGTGAGGGAGGGGCCATGGAAGCAAAGTACATTTAGGATTGGTCAATTGAGAAGAGGCTCGTTCGTTCGGGGGCTCTTTCAACAATGAACTATGCATACTAACTGCGCTAAGTGTTATTTAATAGTCCTGAGGCGAGTTTCACTTTTTCTTACAGGAGTCTAACGCGTGTTATCTCTCTTGAAAAGTGGTAAACATCAACAGGTGATCACGTGCAACCCTTTTCTGTACTTACGCAAGAAAGGGTCATCTCCACAGTGTTGAGTTATGCTCCCCCAAAAAAAACGAGAAACTGGTGAGAAAATAGACGAGGTAAACAACTTACTGACACACCCACCCTGTTTTGGCCCGACTGCCAGCTTCCGCATAATTATTCTTAACGCAACCGAAACTGCTTAACGCTGCCTACCACAAAGCAGTTAAATACTTGATGACTGAGATTATTTTCGACATCAAAAGAATGTCAATTCTTGTTCCTAAAAAAATCTAGCTCAAGTAAAATACTTCAAGTGAAAAAAAAAATCCCGAAACATTCTATAACACAATAGATATAACGAAAAGGGAAGCTTACTTTTGGATGTCAGTAAAACCGTAAGGATAGAAGTGTCAAGCAACGTCGTGTGTAATTATCGGTGTTGCGCAAATATTTTCAATACGCCAACAGCGATAGCAAAATATCGATGCTTTTTATGAGGTAGATTTTTTTAATAACTCCACTGCCTTCCAAAGTTTAATGCCAGCTCCAAGGTAGAGGAAAAGTCAAGTTGCGGAAGCCAATAAATATTAATGGGTTTCGAAAGGTTTATCACTGAATATTAAAGTGCAACCTTTTCCTTAAATCCAAACTCTGCCATTAAATTGCGAATAGTAGTTTTGTTTTCAAACTATCATGAAGATGTCCTACTTAACCCCAATTCAATGAGCGGAATGTTTTTCCAGCTAACGCAGCCGCACAAATCGAAATGAATTACGTCTAGAAAAGGTCGGATTATACAAAAGATTTCTCTTCCTAGCATACTAATAGGTTCTTCATCAAGACTTAAACCTAATTCAAATTCACTGCCAATTCTTAGCTAGCATTCATGTTGAAACTTGACATACATTACCCTTGCACTCTGATGAAAACACTTCAAGGTAGTATGAACTATAATTTACCCGTTTTTTTTTTGGCAAATAGCACAACAACGATGAGGTTTTTCCTGTACTTGTGCACATATTTATGTATTTTAGGGCAGGATTATGATTTGGCAGTTTTGACGGGTTAAAATTATGTAAAAACTTTCTCTTAAATACAACAACTTTGTCTTGTAAAAAAGGGAACAAATATATATA